>CM019065.1:373906604-373916604 GCA_009667805.1 Leptobrachium leishanense
TCACCAACAGGTTAAACATGTGAATCCCATAGGATTCAATATATAAATGTAATATCTTTTTTTTTCTTGAAAACTTTTATTGAACATCTTTTTGTATTTATATGACGAAAACTTTGTTTCCCAATTTTTTAAACAGCCGTATTATTTTTTTATAGGACTTTTGCTCTTTGAATTAGATGAGGGACATCTAAAAGGTCAATGTAGGAGGTGAAAGAGGACCTCTTCACTCAACATTAGTGTTTGCAAGGGGCAAACCCCCTACGCACTCCTATGCGTGGGTCCAAAGAGAAAATGCTGCTGGCCCCCCTCAAACTAGTCACATCAAAACACAGCAATGTGCAGTGTGTATGAATGTATCACAGAGCTCCACAGCAATAAAACCCACAGTAATGTGCGGTGTGTATGAGGGTGTCACAGAGCTCCATAGTCATGAGCGGTCTGTATGAGGGTGACACAGAGCTCCACAGTCATGCACGGTCTCTATAAGGGTGTCACAGAGCTTCACAGTCGTGCCTGGTGTGTGTGAGGGGACACAGAGCTCCACAGTCGTGCCTGGTGTGTATGAGGGGACACAGAGCTCCACAGTCGTGCCTGGTGTGTGTGAGGGGACACAGAGCTCCACAGTCATGCCTGGTCTGTGTGAGGAGACACAGAGCTCCACAGTCATGCCTGGTGTGTGTGAGGGGACACAGAGCTCCACAGTCATGCCTGGTGTGTGTGAGGGGACACAGAGCTCCACAGTCATGCCTGGTGTGAGTGAGGGGACACAGAGCTCCACAGTCATGCCTGGTGTGTGTGAGGAGACACAGAGCTCCACAGTCATGCCTGGTGTGTGTGAGGAGACACAGAGCTCCACAGTCATGCCTGGTCTGTGTGAGGGGACACAGAGCTCCAGTCATGCCTGGTGTGTGTGAGGGGACACAGAGCTCCACAGTCATGCCTGGTCTGTGTGAGGGGACACAGAGCTCCACAGTCATGCCTGGTCTGTGTGAGGGGACACAGAGCTCCACAGTCATGCCTGTGTGTGTGAGGGGACACAGAGCTCCACAGTCATGCCTGGTGTGTGTGAGGGGACACAGAGCTCCACAGTCATGCCTGGTGTGTGTGAGGGGACACAGAGCTCCACAGTCGTGCCTGGTGTGTGTGAGGGGACACAGAGCTCCACAGTCATGCCTGGTGAGTGTGAGGGGACACAGAGCTCCACAGTCGTGCCTGGTGTGTGTGAGGAGACACAGAGCTCCACAGTCATGCCTGGTGTGTGTGAGGGGACACAGAGCTCCACAGTCGTGCCTGGTGTGTATGAGGGGACACAGAGCTCCACAGTCGTGCCTGGTGTGTGTGAGGGGACACAGAGCTCCACAGTCATGCCTGGTGTGTGTGAGGGGACACAGAGCTCCACAGTCATGCCTGGTGTGTGTGATGGGACACAGAGCTCCACAGTCGTGCCTGGTGTGTGTGAGGGGACACAGAGCTCCACAGTCGTGCCTGGTGTGTGTTAGGGGACACAGAGCTCCACAGTCATGCCTGGTCTGTGTGAGGAGACACAGAGCTCCACAGTCATGCCTGGTGTGTGTGAGGGGACACAGAGCTCCACAGTCATGCCTGGTGTGTGTGAGGGGACACAGAGCTCCACAGTCATGCCTGGTGTGAGTGAGGGGACACAGAGCTCCACAGTCATGCCTGGTGTGTGTGAGGAGACACAGAGCTCCACAAGTCATGCCTGGTGTGTGTGAGGAGACACAGAGCTCCACAGTCATGCCTGGTCTGTGTGAGGGGACACAGAGCTCCAGTCATGCTGGTGTGTGTGTGAGGGGACACAGAGATCCACAGTCATGCCTGGTCTGTGTGAGGGGACACAGAGCTCCACAGTCATGCCTGGTCTGTGTGAGGGGACACAGAGCTCCACAGTCATGCCTGTGTGTGTGAGGGACACAGAGCTCCACAGTCATGCCTGGTGTGTGTGAGGGCACAGAGCTCCACAGTCATGCCTGGTGTGTGTGAGGGGACACAGAGCTCCACAGTCGTGCCTGGTGTGTGTGAGGGGACACAGAGCTCCACAGTCATGCCTGGTGAGTGTGAGGGGACACAGAGCTCCACAGTCGTGCCTGGTGTGTGTGAGGAGACACAGAGCTCCACAGTCATGCCTGGTGTGTGTGAGGGGACACAGAGCTCCACAGTCGTGCCTGGTGTGTATGAGGGGACACAGAGCTCCACAGTCGTGCCTGGTGTGTGTGAGGGGACACAGAGCTCCACAGTCATGCCTGGTGTGTGTGAGGGGACACAGAGCTCCACAGTCATGCCTGGTGTGTGTGATGGGACACAGAGCTCCACAGTCGTGCCTCCTGGTGTGTGTGAGGGACACAGAGCTCCACAGTCGTGCCTGGTGTGTATGAGGAGACACAGAGCTCCACAGTCGTGCCTGGTGTGTGTGAGGGGACACAGAGCTCCACAGTTGTGCCTGGTGTGTGTGAGGGGACACAGAGCTCCACAGTCGTGCCTGGTGTGTGTGAGGGGACACAGAGCTCCACAGTCATGCCTGGTGTGTGTGAGGGGACACAGAGCTCCACAGTCGTGCCTGGTGTGTGTGAGGGGACACAGAGCTCCACAGTCGTGCCTGGTGTGTATGAGGGGACACAGAGCTCCACAGTCGTGCCTGGTGTGTGTGAGGGGACACAGAGCTCCACAGCAATTAAACTCCCTGTAATGTGATTAATAAGTAAAGCCATCAAGCTGGCAGCCTGGCTTACACTCCCCCTCCCCCCACTCCATTCAAACCTGGCAGACTGGGTACAGGTTTGACTTGTGGCAGGTGGATGTGAGGGAGACTGTCCTGGCTGCAGATAGTGGGACCCCCACAGCCTCCATTACAATTTAACAGCGAACCTGACAGAAGGGAGGGAGGAGGCTGTGGGGGTCACTTGGTGAGGGAGGGGTTGTGGAGGGAAGGGGATTTTGCTGCAGGGCCTCCAGGAAGGGGTTAAATGGAGGGAGGGGGCATTCCTCCATTATTCCTGAGGCACACAGGAGCTGTGCCTGTCCTGCCTGATCTCTGTTGATCTCTCCAGCCCCTGCACATTAACCCTTTCGCTGCTGAGGCTTTTCACACCTCTGTGCTGAGGTCATTTTTACCGGTTTTGCTCTTCATGTTTAAACGTGTTTTGAAGGCTTATTTTAGTATATGACCCAGACATATTATATATCGTTCTTTCCGTCAGACTCGGTAGATTCATAATATGTCATTATTATATGTATACGTTATGTCATGTCTGTATATTATAACAAAAAATGCAATAAAATATGTATTTTTCAATAATTTACAATGTGTAAAGTGGTTTTTTTTTCACATTTTAACATGCGAGCAATTGCGGTTTATATTTTGTATGGGGTGCGCTTGTTAAAAAAATTAGAGATGGGGTCTCGTTACATTTTTTTTTGGGGAAAATTACACGATTTTTAACAAACGCACCGCATACAAAAATCATTAGTGCAGCATCATTGTTCACATTATAATTGAAATGGGAACAATATTGCTGCATTAACGAACCAAAAAAAAGAAAAAAAAATGTTTATTTTTTTTTTTATAATTTTTTTTAAATATATTTTTATTTAATTTTTATTTTTTTAAAAAACTTTTTTCACAGTTAGTGTTTGGTATCGTTGGACGGCCATGCTCTGGCCGATCCAACCATACCAAACTTTAACCCCTAGCTGCCACGGATCGGGAGATAGGGAGTTCATTGGAACTCCCTATCTCCACCATTGGTGGCAGTTAGGGGTTAAGTCCAGGACTGGCGTCATCGTGCTACGCACGATGACGCCAGTCCTCAGGGGGAGTTCCCGGAGGCTTGGCCGACATCCAAGATGTCGGCCAGCTCCGGGAAAGGATCACGAACCGGCGCTTTCAGCGCCGATTCGTGATCCGGCTCCCCAGGGGTTAATGCCAGGTACCATTTGGAAGGGCAGGCTGTGCCCTTCCAAACGGTGCCTGGGTTAACCCCCGCAATGCCGCCGATCGGGAGGGAGAGAGGTCCGAAGGACCTCCCCCCCTCCCTTTCAGGCGCCTCCTCCGCACATGCGGGGGGGGCGCCTGAATTAGGTGTCATCGCGCCGCCGCAATGACACCTAATTAGCCCGGCGGCGGTTCCGGATGCTGGGCTGACATCCTGCTGGGCGGATGTCAGCCCGCACCGGGGGGGCCAGCGATCGGCCAGAACCCGGCCGAACGCTGACCTCAAAGGGAGGACGCGCTCAGCGCGTCCTCCGCACAGCGGGAGCCATGTGGAGGACGCGCTGAGCGCGTCCTCCACATGGAAGTGGTTAATAAAGGCTGCAGCTGTTCAGAGATCAGGCAGGAGTCAGACAGGGCTCTTACTTTTAGAGGTGTTGGATCGTGCTGTGAGTGGCAGCACTCTGCTCCTCTTAGTCCAGTCAGAAAAAAACCTATATTACAATGATATTATTCCCCCTCTCCTGCTTACCTTCTGTGCAGGGAGGGGGACAAATCACTGCTGGGCCGTTGGGCACAGGGAAGGGGAGCATGGTTCCCCGCTGGTCTGGTTGGATCACTGGTAGTCTGGGTGGGAGGGGCCAGTCTCCTCACCTGCTGGCCACCTGACAGGGAGTCCAGCGCGTGATGCATCATGAAAGTGCGCGGACTCACTGTCAGAGGAAGTGGAACTCCTCACACATGCGGCCGTGATTACAGGAGGATGGCAATCTCACCACAGGCGCTTCTCGGTCTCTGGCTTAACGTGGGAACAGCGTTCCTGCTGGACTCGAGGCCTGTATCTATCTATCTAACTCTGTATCTATCTATCTATCTATCTATCTATCTAACTCTGTATCTATCTATCTATCTATCTATCCCATATCTATCTATCTATCTATCTATCTATCTATCTATCTATCTTTCCCATATCTATCTATCTATCCCATATCTATCTATCTATCTATCTATCTATCTATCCCATATCTATCTATCTATCTATCTATCTATCTATCTATCTATCTATCTATCTATCTATCTTTCCCATATCTATCTATCTATCCCATATCTATCTATCTATCTATCTATCTAACTCTGTATCTATCTATCTATCTATCTATCTATCCCATATCTATCTATCTATCTATCTATCCCAATCTATCTATCTATCTATCCCATATCTATCTATCTATCTATCTATCTATCTATCTATCTATCTATCTATCTATCTATCTAACTCTGTATCTATCTATCTATCTCATATCTATCTATCTATCCCATATCTATCTATCTATCTATCTATCCCATATCTATCTATCTATCTATCTATCTATCTATCCCATATCTATCTATCTATCTATCTATCTATCTATCTATCTATCTATCTATCTATCCCAAATCTATCTATCTATCTATCTATCTATCTATCTATCTATCTATCTATCTATCTATCTATCTATCTATCTATCCCATATCTATCTATCTATCTATCTATCTATCCCATATCTATCTATCTATCTATCTATCCCTCTATCTCTCTATCTATCTATCTATCTATCTATCTAACTCTGTATCTATCTATCTATCTATCTATCTATCCCATATCTATCTATCTATCTATCCCATATCTATCTATCTATCTATCTATCCCATATCTATCTATCTATCTATCTATCTATCTATCTATCTATCTATCTATCTAACTCTGTATCTATCTATCTATCTATCTATCCCATATCTATCTATCTATCTATCTATCTATCTATCTATCTATCTATCTATCTATCTATCCCATATCTATCTATCTATCTATCTATCTATCTATCTATCTATCTATCTCATATCTATCTATCTATCTCTGTATCTATATATCTCTGTATCTCTCTATCTATCTATCTATCTATCTATCTATCCCATATCTATCTATCTATCTATCTATCCCATAATCTATCTATCTATCTATCTATCCCATATCTATCTATCTATGTATCTATCTATCTATCTATCTATCTATCTATCCCATATCTATCTATCTATCTATCTATCTATCCATTATCTATCTATCTATCTATCTATCTATCTATCTATCTATCTATCTATCCCATATTTATCTATCTATCTATCTATCTATCTATCTATCTATCTATCTATCTATCTATCTATCTCTGTATCTATATATCTCTGTATCTCTCTATCTATCTATCTATCTATCTATCTATCTATATATCTATCTATCTATCTATCCAACTGATACATCTATCTATCTATCCCATATCTATCTATCTATCTATCTATCTATCTATCTATCTATCTATCTATCTATCTATCTATCTATCTATCTATCTATCTATCTATCTATCTATCTATCTATCTATCCAACTGATACATCTATCTATCTATCCCATATCTATCTATCTATTCTATCTATCTATCTATTCTATCTATCTATCTATCTATCTATCTATCTATCTATCCCATATCTATCTATCTACTATCTATCTATCTATCTATCCCATATCTATCTATCTATCTATCTATCTATCTATCTATCTATCTATATATCCCATATCTATCTATCTATCTATCTAACTATCTATCTAACCCATATCTATCTATCTATCTATCTATCTATCTATCTATCTATCTATCTATCTATCTATCTATCCCAACTGATACATCTATCTATCTATCCCATATCTATATCTATCTATCTATCTATCTCTATTCTATCTATCTATCTATCCCATATCTATCTATCTATCTATATATCTATCTATCCCACTGACACATCTATCTATCTATCCCATATCTATCTATCTATCCGATATATATCTATCTCATATCTATCTATCTATCTATCTATCTATCTATCTATCCCATATCTATCTATCTATCTATCTATCTATCTATCTATCTATCTATCTATCTATATATCCCATATCTATCTATCTATCTATCTATCTATCTATCTATCTAACTATCTATCTAACCCATTATCTATCTATCTATCTATCTATCTATCTATCTATCTATCTATCTATCTATCTATCTATCTATCTATCTATCTATCTATCTATCTATCTATCCCAACTGATACATCTATCTATCTATCTATCCCATATCTATCTATCTATCTATCTATCTATCCCATATCTATCTATCTATCTATATATCTATCTATCCCAACTGACACATCTATCTATCTATCCCATATCTATCTATCTATCCGATATATATCTATCTCATATCTATCTATCTATCTATCTATCTATCTATCTATCTATCTATCTATCTATCTATCTATCTATCCCATATCTATCTATCTATCTCTGTATCTCTGTATCTCTCTATCTATATATATCTATCTATCCCAACTGATACATCTATCTATCTATCCCATACCTATCTATCTATCTATCTATCTATCTATCTATCTATCTATCTATCTATCTATCTATCTATCTATATATCTATCTATCCCAACTGATACATCTATCTATCTATCTATCCATATCTATCTATCTATCTATCTATCTATCTATCCCATATCTATCTATCTATCTATCTATCTATCTATATATCTATCTATCTATCTATCTATCTATCTATCTATCTATCCCATATCTGTCTATCTATCTATCCCATATCTATCTATCTATCTTCCATCCATATCTATCTATCTATCTATCTATCCCATTATCTATCTATCTTATCTATCTATCTATCTATCTATCTATCTATCATATCTATCTATCTATCTATCCCATATCTATCTATCTATCTATCTATCTATCTATTCTATCTATTGTAGCGCTGTGTTTAAAATCTTACTGTGGCAGTACCTATTTTTGGCCACCGGGGGGAGACAAGCGCGATCAGAGACACTGAACACTGAAACTACCGTTTCCCGGCATGCTTGGCAAACAGACAGGAAGTGGGTGGGACACAGACGCTGTACATCCTGAGCCTCGTGGAGAGCGCAGCAGAGCGCGCCAGGGAGTGCATGAGAGAGGACACAGTGCTGCAGAGCGGAACCGTAATTAGGCCGGAGCGCAAGTGTGGCCTATCAGGATCTTAGTGGGGTTATCCTGCCTTGCCAGAAGGAGCCTTACTTATCGACAGACATCACCCAAGCTGCTATCCAGACAAGCTGAGGACTCGAGTAAGGAGTACCGCAAGTCCATTGGATGGGAGAGCAGGCGGTAGCTGGACAAGTCCGGGCCGGAGCACAGAAAGCCTGACCACCGATCCAGTAGCCGGCATCCCAGCGAGGAAACAAGCGGAGAGACGTCCTGGGTCAGCGGAGCCTTGGTGATCGAACGGATGGGTGAGAGGCCTCCAAGGCCGTGTTTTACAAAGCTCAAGAAAGCACGCTGTTGTTTATTTCTGAAACCCACAGGGCCCCAACTTGACTAGTCGAAGACATCGTTTAAGAGATTCACTGGCCAGTTGAATAGTACCCGGGTACCATAACACACACATACACTCACAGTTCGGGACTTAACCTGTTCGGGACTCACTCCCTAGTGGTCCGAAAAGGGGGCAAAGATTCGCATCTTATTTTGTTTTCCGCTGCGCGTTTCTCGTAATTACGAAGCATTGTATTTTTCTGCTCGGTCGCGCATTTCAGAAATACGAAGTCTCGCATTTTTTTTCCCGCTGCGCGTTACCGCGATACGAAATACTGTAAATATACCTACGAACACCGTGTCTTGTTTTACTTCAGTAAACGATATAATTTATAAAATCCACAACGGTGCTGGAGTATATTTATATCCCTAGTGCGGGGAGACTGACCCGTGGTTCATTTTAACTAAGCGGCTCCTCCGGGAGTGAGCGCTACACTATCTATCTATCTCTGTATCTATCTATCTATCTCTATTTCTCCATATCTATTCTATCTACCCATATCTATCTATTCTCTATCTATAATCTCATATCTATCTATCTATCTATCCCATATCTATCTATCTCATATCTATCTATCTATCTCATTAATCCCATTCTATCTTATCTATCTATCCCATATCTAATCTATCTAATCTATCTATCTATCTATCTATCTATCTATATTATCTCTGTAATCTATCTATCTTATCTCCCCATATCTATCTATCTACCATATCTATCTATCTACCTATATCTATCTATTCTCTATCTTCTATTCTATATCTATCTCTATCTATCTAATCTATCTATCTATCCTATCTCTGTATCTATCTATCTATCTATCTATCTATCTATCTATCTATCTATCTATCTATCTATCTATTTATCTATCTACCCATATCTATCTCATATCTATCTATCATCTATCTATCTATCTATCTATCTATCTATCTATCTATCTATCTATCTATCTATCTATATATCTATCTATCTATCTATCTTCTATCTATCTATCTATCTATCTATCTTATCTATCTATCTACATATATCTATCTCTGTATCTATCTATCTATCTATCTATCTATCCATTATCTATCTATCTATCTATCTACAGTGGCAAGAAAAAGTATGTGAACCCTTTGGGATTACGTGGGGTTTTGCATGAATTGGTCATAAAATGTGCTCTGATCTTTATCTAAGTCACAACAATTTGAAAAACACAGTCTGCTTAAAATAATACAACACAAACATTATATGTTTTCATGTTTTTATTGAACATTACATGTAAACATTCACAGTGCAGGGTGGAAAAAGTATGTGAACCCCTAGCCTAATGACTTCTCCAAGAGCTAATTGGAGCCAGGAGTGAGCCAACCTTGAGTCCAATCAGTGTGATATTATTGGATGTGTTGCTGAAAGCTGTCCTGCCCTTTAAAAACACACACCAGTTTTGGGTTTACTGGTTTCAAGAAGCACTGCCTGATGTGAACCATGCCTCGCAGAAAAGAGCTCTCAAAAGACCTACGATCAAGAATTGTTGACTTGCATGAAGCTGGAAAGGGTTACAAAAGTATCTACAAAAGCCTTGATGTTCATGTATCCACGGTAAGACAGACTGTCTACAAA
>CM019065.1:373920589-373928089 GCA_009667805.1 Leptobrachium leishanense
GTGAGGGGACACAGAGCTCCACAGTCATGCCTGGTGAGTGTGAGGGGACACAGAGCTCCACAGTCGTGCCTGTGTGTGTGAGGAGACACAGAGCTCCACAGTCATGCCTGGTGTGTGTGAGTGGGACACAGAGCTCCACAGTCGTGCCTGGTGTGTATGAGGGGACCAGAGCTCCACAGTCGTGCTGGTGTGTGTTGAGGGGACACAGAGCTCCACAGTCATGCCTGGTGTGTGTGAGGGGACACAGAGCTCCACAGTCCATGCCTGGTGTGTGTGATGGGACACAGAGCTCCACAGTCGTGCCTGGTGTGTGTGAGGGGACACAGAGCTCCACAGTCGTGCCTGGTGTGTATGAGGAGAACACAGAGCTCCACAGTCGTGCCTGGTGTGTGTGAGGGGACACAGAGCTCCACAGTTGTGCCTGGTGTGTGTGAGGGGACACAGAGCTCCACAGTCGTGCCTGGTGTGTGTGAGGGGACACAGAGCTCCACAGTCATGCCTGGTGTGTGTGAGGGGACACAGAGCTCCACAGTCGTGCCTGGTGTGTGTGAGGGGCCACAGAGCTCCACAGTCGTGCCTGGTGTGTATGAGGGGACACAGAGCTCCACAGTCGTGCCTGGTGTGTGTGAGGGGACACACGAGCTCCACAGCAATTAAACTCCCTGTAATGTGATTAATAAGTAAAGCCATCAAGCTGGCAGCCTGGCTTACCTCCCCTCCCCCCACTCCATTCAAACCTGGCAGACTGGGTACAGGTTTGACTTGTGGGCAGGTGGATGTGAGGGAGACTGTCCTGGCTGCAGATAGTGGGACCCCCACAGCCTCCATTACATTTAACAGCGAACCTGACAGAAAAGGGAGGAGGCAGCTGTGGGGGTCACTTGGTGAGGGAGGGGTTGTGGAGGAGGGGATTTTGCTGCAGGGCTCCAGGAAGGGGTTAATGGCAGGGAGGGGCATTCCTCCATTATTCCTGAGGCACACAGGAGCTGTGCCTGTCCTGCCTGATCTCTGTTGATCTCTCAGCCCCTGCACATTAACCCTTTCGCTGCTGAGGCTTTTTCACACCTCTGTGCTGAGGTCATTTTTACCGGTTTTGCTCTTCATGTTTTAAACGTGTTTTGAAGGCTTATTTTAGTATATGACCCAGACATATTATATATCGTTCTTTCCGTCAGACTCGGTAGATTCATAATATGTCATTATTATATGTATACGTTTATGTCATGTCTGTATATTATAACAAAAATGGCAATAAAATATGTATTTTCAATAATTTACAATGTGTAAAGTGGTTTTTTTTCTCACATTTTAACATGCGAGCAATTGCGGTTATATTTTTGTATGGGGTGCGCTTGTTTAAAAAAAAATTTAGAGATGGGGTCTCGTTACATTTTTTTTTGGGGAAAATTACACGATTTTTAACAAACGCACCGCATACAAAAATCATTAGTGCAGCATCATTGTTCACATTATAATTGAAATGGGAACAATATTGCTGCATTAACGAACCAAAAAAAAGAAAAAAAAAATGTTTATTTTTTTTTTTATAATTTTTTTTTAAATATATTTTATTTTTAATTTTTATTTTTTTAAAAAACTTTTTTCACAGTAGTGTTTGGTATCGTTGGAACGGCCATGCTCTGGCCGATCCAACCATACCAAACTTTAACCCCTAGCTGCCACGGATCGGGAGATAGGGAGTTCATTGGAACTCCCTATCTCCACCATTGGCACAGTTAGGGGTTAAGTCCAGGACTGGCGTCATCGTGCTACGCACGATGACGCCAGTCCTCAGGGGGAGTTCCCGGAGGCTTGGCCGACATCCAAGATGTCGGCCAGCTCCGGGAAGGATCATCGAAACCGGCGCTTTTCAGCGCCGATTCGTGATCCGGCTCCCCAGGGGTTAATGCCAGGTACCATTTGGAAGGGCAGGCTGTGCCCTTCCAACGGTGCTGGTTAACCCCCGCAATGCCGCCGATCGGGAGGGAGAGAGGTCCGAAGGACCTCCCCCCCTCCCTTTCAGGCGCCTCCTCCGCACATGCGGGGGGGGCGCCTGAATTAGGTGTCATCGCGGCCGCCGCAATGACACCTAATTAGCCCGGCGGCGGTTCCGATGCTGGGCTGACATCCTGCTGGCGGATGTCAGCCCGCACCGGGGGGCCAGCGATCGCCAGAACCCGGCCGAACGCTGACCTCAAAGGGAGGACGCGCTCAGCGCGTCCTCCGCACAGCGGAGCCATGTGGAGGACGCGCTGAGCGCGTCCTCCACATGGAAGTGGTTAATAAAGGCTGCAGCTGTTCAGAGATCGGCAGGAGTCAGACAGGGCTCTTACTTTAGAGGTGTTGGATCGTGCTGTGAGTGGCAGCACTCTGCTCCTCTTAGTCCAGTCAGAAAAAAACCTATATTACAATGATATTATTCCCCCTCTCCTGCTTACCTTCTGTGCAGGGAGGGGGACAAATCACTGCTGGGCCGTTGGGCACAGGGAAGGGGAGCATGGTTCCCCGCTGGTCTGGTTGGATCACTGGTAGTCTGGGTGGGAGGGGCCAGTCTCCTCACCTGCTGGCCACCTGACAGGGAGTCCAGCGCGTGATGCATCATGAAAGTGCGCGGACTCACTGTCAGAGGAAGTGGAACTCCTCACAACATGCGGCCGTGATTACAGGAGGATGGCAATCTCACCACAGGCGCTTCTCGGTCTCTGGCTTAACGTGGGGAACAGCGTTCCTGCTGGACTCGAGGCCTGTATCTATCTATCTAACTCTGTATCTATCTATCTATCTATCTATCTATCTAACTCTGTATCTATCTATCTATCTATTATCCCATATCTATCTATCTAATCTATCTATCTATCTATCTATCTATCTTTCCCATATCTATCTATCTATCCCATATCTATCTATCTATCTATCTTCTATCTATCCCATATCTATCTATCTATCTATCTATCTATCTATCTATCTATCTATCTATCTATCTATCTTTCCCATTCTCATCTATCTATCCATATCTATCTATCTATCTATCTATCTAACTCTGTATCTATCTATCTATCTATCTATCTATCCCATATCTATCTATCTATCTATCTATCCATATCTATCTATCTATCTATCCCATATCTATCTATCTATCTATCTATCATCTATCTATCTATCTATCTATCTATCTATCTAACTCTGTATCTATCTATCTATTCATATCTATCTATCTATCCCATATCTATCTATCTATCTATCTATCTATCATATCTATCTATCTATCTATCTCTCTATCTATCTATCCCATATCATCTATCTATCTATCTATCTATCTATCTATCTATCTATCTATCTATCCCAAATCTATCTATCTATCTATCTATCTATCTATCTATCTATCTATCTAGTATCTATCTATCTATCTATCTATCCCATATCTATCTATCTATCTATCTATCTATCGCATATCTATCTATCTATCTATCTATCCCTCTATCTCTCTATCTATCTATCTATCTATCTATCTAACTCTGTATCTATCTATCTATCTATCTATCTATCCCATATCTATCTATCTATCTATCCCATATCTATCTATCTACTATCTATCCCATATCTATCTATCTATCTATCTATCTATCTATCTATCTATCTTCTATCTAACTCTGTATCTATCTATCTATCTATCTATCCCATATCTATCTATCTATCTATCTATCTATCTATCTATCTATCTATCTATCTATCTATCCCATATCTATCTATCTATCTATCTATCTATCTATCTATCTATCTATCTCATATCTATCTATCTATCTCTGTATCTATAATATCTCTGTATCTCTCTATCTATCTATCTATCTATCTATCTATCCCATATCTATCTATCTATCTATCTATCCCATATCTATCTATCTATCTATCTATCCCATATCTATCTATCTATGTATCTATCTATCTATCTTCTATCTATCTATCCATATCTATCTATCTATCTATCTATCTATCCATATCTATCTATCTATCTATCTATCTATCTATCTATCTATCTATCTATCCCATATTTATCTATCTATTCTATCTACTATCTATCTATCTATCTATCTATCTATCTATCTATATCTGTATCTATATATCTCTGTATCTCTCTATCTATCTATCTATCTCTATCTATCTATCTATATATCTATCTATCTATCTATCCCAACTGATACATCTATCTATCTATCCATATCTAATCTATCTATCTATCTATCTATCTATCTATCTATCTATCTATCTATCTATCTATCTATCTATCTATCTATCTCTATCTATCTATCTATCTATCTATCTATCCCAACTGATACATCTATCTATCTATCCCATATCTATCTATCTATCTATCTATCTATCTATCTATCTATCTATCTATCTATCTATCTATCTATCTATCCCATATCTATCTATCTATCTATCTATCTATCTATCTATCCCATATCTATCTATCTATCTATCTATCTATCTATCTATCTATCTATAATATCCCATACTATCTATCTATCTATCTAACTATCTATCTAACCCATAATCTATCTATCTATCTATCTATCTATCTATCTATCTATCTATCTATCTATCTATCTACCCAACTGATACATCTATCTATCTATCCCATATCTATCTATCTATCTATCTATCTATCTATCTATCTATCTATCTATCTATCCCATATCTATCTATCTATCTATATATCTATCTATCCCAACTGACACATCTATCTATCTATCCCATATCTATCTATCTATCCGATATATATCTATCTCATATCTATCTATCTATCTATCTATCTATCTATCTATCCCATATCTATCTATCTATCTATCTATCTATCTATCTATCTATCTATCTATCTAATATCCCATATCTATCTATCTATCTATCTATCTATCTATCTATCTAACTATCTATCTAACCCATATCTATCTATCTATCTATCTATCTATCTATCTATCTATCTATCTATCTATCTATCTATCTATCTATCTATCTATCTATCTATATCCCAACTGATACATCTATCTATCTATCTATCCATATCTATCTATCTATCTATCTATCTATCCATATCTATCTATCTATCTATATATCTATCTATCCCAACTGACACATCTATCTATCTATCCCATATCTATTATCTATCCGATATATATCTATCTCATATCTATCTATCTATCTATCTATCAATCTATCTATCTATCTATCTATCTATCTATCTATCTATCCCATATCTATCTATCTATCTCTGTATCTCTGTATCTCTCTATCTATATATATCTATCTATCCCAACTGATACATCTATCTATCTATCCCATACCTATCTATCTATCTATCTATCTATCTATCTATCTATCTATCTATCTCTATCTATCTATCTATATATCTATCTATCCCAACTGATACATCTATCTATCTATATCTATCCCATAATCTATCTACTATCTATCTATCTATCTATCCCATATCTATCTATCTATCTATCTATCTATCTATATATCTATCTATCTATCTATCTATCTATCTATCTATCTATCCTCCATATCTGTCTATCTATCTATCCCATATCTATCTATCTATCTATCCATCCCATATCTATCTATCTATCTATCTATCCATATCTATCTATCTATCTTATCTATCTATCTATCTATCTATCTATCTATCTATCTATCTATCTATCCCATATCTATCTATCTATTATCTATCTATCTATCTATCTATTGTAGCGCTGTGTTTTAAAATCTTACTGTGGCAGTACCTATTTTTGGCCACCGGGGGGAGACAAGCGCGATCAGAGACACTGAACACTGAAACTACGTTTCCCGGCATGCTTGGCAAACAGACAGGAAGTGGGTGGGACACAGACGCTGTACATCCTGAGCCTCGTGGAGAGCGCAGCAGAGCGCGCCAGGGAGTGCATGAGAGAGGACACAGTGCTGCAGAGCGGAACCGTAATTAGGCCGGAGCGCAAGTGTGGCCTATCAGGATCTTAGTGGGGTTATCCTGCCTTGCCAGAAGGAGCCTTACTTATCGACAGACATCACCCAAGCTGCTATCCAGACAAGCTGAGGACCTCGAGTAAGGAGTACCGCAAGTCCATTGGATGGGAGAGCAGGCGGTAGCTGGACAAGTCCGGGCCGGAGCACAGAAAGCCTGACCACCGATCAGTAGCCGGTATCCCAGCGAGGAAAACAAGCGGAGAGACGTCCTGGGTCAGCGGAGCCTTGGTGATCGAACGGATGGGTTGAGAGGCCTCCAAGGCCGTGTTTTACAAAGCTCAAGAAAGCACGCTGTTGTTTATTTCTGAAACCCACAGGGGCCCCAACTTGACTAGTCGAAGACATCGTTTAAGAGATTCACTGGCCAGTTTTGAATAGTACCCGGGTACCATAACACACACATACACTCACAGTTCGGGACTTAACCTGTTCGGGACTCACTCCCTAGTGTCCGAAAAAGGGGCAAAGATTCGCATCTTATTTTGTTTTCCGCTGCGCGTTTCTCGTAATTACGAAGCATTGTATTTTTCTGCTCGGTCGCGCATTTTTCAGAAATACGAAGTCTCGCATTTCTTTTTCCGCTGCGCGTTTACCGCGATACGAAATACTGTAAATATACCTACGAACACCGTGTCTCATTATATGCCTTTTACTTCAGTAAACGATATAATTTATAAAATCCACAACGGTGCTGGAGTATATTTATTCCCTAGTGCGGGGAGACTGACCCGTGGTTCATTTTAACTAAGCGGCTCCTCCGGGAGTGAGCGCTACACTATCTATCTATCTCTGTATCTATCTATCTATCTATCTATCTATCTATCCATATCTATCTATCTACCCATATCTATCTATCTCATATCTATCTATCAATCTCATATCTATCTATCTATCTATCCCATATCTATCTATCTCATATCTATCTATCTATCTATCCCATATCTATCTATCTATCTATCTATCCCATATCTATCTATCTATCTATCTATCTATCTATCTATCTATCTATCTATCTATCTATCTCTGTATCTATCTATCTATCTCCCCATATCTATCTATCTACCCATATCTATCTATCTACCCATATATATCTATCTCATATCTATCTATCTATCTATCTATTATCTATCTATCTATCTATCTATCTATCTATCTATCTATCTCTGTATCTATCTATCTATCTATCTATCTATCTATCTATCTATCTATCTATCTATCTATCTATTTATCTATCTACCCATATCTATCTCATATCTATCTATCTATCTATCTATCTATCTTATCTATCTATCTATCTATCTATCTATCTATCTATCTATCTATATATCTATCTATCTATCTATCTATCTATCTATCTATCTATCTATCTATCTATCTATCTATCTATCTATTATCTTATCTATGTATCTATCTATCTATCTATCTATCTATCCATATCTATCTATCTATCTATCTACAGTGGCAAGAAAAAGTATG